>JADMNL010000028.1:120672500-120695000 GCA_016271365.2 Neoceratodus forsteri
ATGGAAGTGATGCTGGCCCACATTGTCAGGTGAGAGTTTAAAGCAGACTGTAACATGATTCTCCGATGAGTAATCCGTTAACATTTGATATAAAAGTTCTGATTTATATGATGTTGGGTTTTAAATAATTGATTAGCAGTTTATTTCTTGGGATGATACTAACTGTACAGAAAGTATTTATATAGATTTTCTAGAAGTGCTGTTTGTTAAACACAGTGAGGCAAAGAGCTATGCATTTTACAAAGATTTAGCACTTTTATGAGCAAAACACTAATCAATTTTTAGAGTTGAATAAAACCCAGTGATGTCACCGAGCTTCTGTTTCCATGATGAGATAGTAGCTGCCTACCATCCACCCCGTGATCTGTATATACTCCATGGCTATGACTTGGCTCCCATTAGCCCCAGCCCCACAGTCAGCCACCGTCCATCGTCTCTTTGGGTTTACCTGTTGGGTAATACTTCCATGGATTTCCCTCCCATTGCAGGGTCAGGAGGAGGGCTGTCCTCCTCCCCTTTGCCTTACTCCAGTGTTCACTGCAGGCTTCCCAGTGATGTGGCGGGTAGAGGTGTGGTTTCCTCGCTGTGCCTTCCTTTTTTCTCCCTGTTTTCTCCTGTCCTTCCCTCGGCTGTAGCATATTGGGCGCCGCGTGCATGGAGGCTTGCATGTCTCATAGAAACATAGACTTCGCAGATAAGGACTGCCTGGCCCACCTAGTCTGCCCATTTTCCTACCTATTGGATTGGCTGCAGATCCTAGTTAACCAAGCCTCTTCCTCCTACCCCACTAGAATTGCCTTATGTCTGTCCCATGCATTCTTAAATTCCCCACTGTTTTTTATTTATGACCCCCTCAGGAAGGCTGTTCCATGCGCCCACAACCTTACGTGGAAAATACTCCCACATTGCCCTGAGCTCGTCTATCTCTGCTAACCCCAGCCCCCTTTATCTTGTACATCTTTCTGAAGATGCTGCCCTCTTGAACTTTGTTGATTCCCTTGGGGTGCTTGAAGTTTCTATCATGTCCCTTCTCCCGCCTTTCCTCGGGGTGTTATACATAATAAGCTCTTTTAGTCTCTCTCTTCATATGGCTTCTGGTGCAGACCCTGCACCATTTTGTTGCCCTCCTCTGGACTGCCTCCATCCTGTCTGTGTCCTTATGGAGATGGGGCCTCCAGAACTGCAAGCAGTACTCCAGATGGGATCTCACCAACTGTCTGTACAGAGGGATAACAACTTCCTGTCTTCTACCGGTGATGCCTCTCCTGTGCATCCCAGTATCCCCAGCTCTCCTTACTGCCTTCCCACATTGCTTGCCTACATTTAGGTAGTCTGATATGACTACCCCAGGTTATTCCGATTTTTGTTGTTGTTAATCACCCCCAATTGTGTACTCTTTCCTTGGTTTTTGTTTCCCAGGTGCATTACTTTGCACTTCTTTGCATTGAATCTAAGCTGCCATACTTTTGACCATTCCTCCAACCTTGCCAAGTCCCTTCTCATCCTTTCACCCCCTTCTCATCCTTTCCACACCCGTTTTTGTATTAACCCTGCTGCAGATCGCTGTGTCTGCAAAGAGGTGAAACTGCAGCTTCCTCCCCACCTTGGCTTTCGCCTGACTCCTGCAACTCCCATGGCTACTACCAGGCCTCCACCTGGTGGATGCCAAGAGCCAAGACTGCCAATCATGCTGATTTGGGAGAGAAGAGCTGCCAGGTGACTGCTTGACTTCCCCAGCAACCTGTGCAACGCTCCTGAACATGGGTCGCTGTGTGGTAGGAGTAGGCACTCTAGCACCTTAGCCCTCCATGCCATTGGAACAGCTCATTTTGTCTCTTCAGTATTCCACTTTAGCAGCTGATTTGGCAATATAAACCACTAGTCTCAAATATACTGTGTGGTAGTGACTCTGCCATGTCACTGGCCCCAGACATACCTCATGGCAGTGTCTCGCACAGGTGTGATGTATACTGAGCATGGTGATTTTATTTTAAAGAGCAGCTGACACGATCTCTCACTTTGAACAGGAAACTTGTATACCAAGGAGTGATGCTGTGTGAGAAGCCATTTGGTGCTAAACGCTATGTGCTAAAAACAGAACCAATCCAAATTCTTTTATGGTGACTTGCTTATGCTTAGCATTGTTGCAGTATGTGTACATTTGTATTCTAAAACCTGGCTTTGTTGCCAGTTCCCTTCTGGGCAGCCCCTGCCTCAGTGCTTTTGTGCTGAGATTTTGTATCCTGCAAGATTCCCAGCATGCACGAACCCCATTCCACAGCCCTGCGAGACTCATGTCCCTAGTTCCCAGGCTTGCTCAGGCCAATCTTAATGTTAATTTGATACTGCTTGGTTAGCCAGCATTATCCTGGACAGCTGGCACAGCCATTGTTTTCTACCCTAATTGGCATTTTGTGGTGTTCTGTTCATTGCAGGATCTCATAATTTTCCCTGATGACTGCGAGGTTCAAGAAGGTTACTCAGTACTGCGACTGGGGCGTCTTTGTGCTGAAGTTCAAAGCTGGAGCAGGCGACTTTTCTTTGGATGCAGGTAATTAGGAGCTGGTTACAAGCCAGAACAACTACATGTTTAGGTGACCAGTTGAGATGTGCTGACAGCTTGAAGAATTAATAGCTAGTAGCTTCCTTACCAGGTTTTTGACAACTGGTTAAGTAAAGAGAAAGACTAAAATGGAGTTGAAAATTTAACAACCAGTCACAAGGCAGAGGGCACACACCTTAGGTCATCGTGTTGGTGCAGGTAGCATCAAGAATTGTTGACGGGAGCAATCACTGGCGAAAGTTAAAACTTGGAAACTGAAAAGAGTGTGTACACCCCATCTCCTGAAGGGGCTGCTGTGCAGTAATACAGATAGGTGAAAAGGCAGCGCACACCAGATATAATGAAAATAACAAATTTATTGATGCAGAATATGAAATGCGGGGAGAGGAGCTCCTGCGTGTCGACATGATTTGTGACTTCCTCAGGGGTCGCGATCATAGGGCTCCCGAGCCTGCGTTCCATACATTTTGTTATCTCTGGTGTGTGCACTGCTTTTATTCACACACAATCAAAACTGTAGTTTAATACTTGCTTTTGCTGTTTCATTCACAACAGAGCGGGATTCAGGCCCCAAATGTGGAGTAGTTTCCAGCAGCCTTTGGTGCTGCTTCAGCAGGATCTACAGGGTACTGTGCGAACTTCCTGGTTTGCCAAAATGGAGAGAGACACTGAGATGCACACCAAAGAAACACCTTGAAAATGCAAAGTTGGCAAAAAACTGGGGTGTTGTTGGTTGGTAAAGCGTAGTCTTTGATGTGAAGGGCTGAGGAGCTTTTGACTGCCTTTTCTGTGTGGCTGCAATAAATTTCTTTGGTCTTTTCTTTAACAACTTTAGATTTTTCGCATTTATTTCTTTGTAATATGCCTCAGCATATCTGTGACTACTGAGCAGTTTGCTCTTTAGCAGCTCCCACCGGGTCTCTACTGGTGCCCATTCCTGTTGTGTTTTGGCCTGGGTTTGCTGAAAATGATGCACACAGCTGGTTTAAACTCCTGGGACACCGTTTCTGGCATGTTGCATCAGGGCCGACCACCTAATCGATTGCTGCTCCCTTTTACTCTCTCAAAAAAACACTCCTGGGGACTGCAGATTGCTGATCAGAGTTGTTTAGATGGGATGCAGAAGGGTGGAGGCAAAAGCCAACAAAATGCTGGGGTGTATAGCTAGAGGATCTTCTCCAGAAATAGGAGGTTATCCTGCCCTGTATAGGTCGCTGGTCAGGCCCCACCTGCAGTACTGAGTGCAATACTGGTGCCGTTCCTGAAGAAGGACATCAGATTGTTGGAGGGAGTACAGCGTTGAGCTACAAAAATGACCCAGGGATTGGAGGGCAAGCCATTACAAGAAGAAAGGCTGGGAGAGTTGAGTATATACTTTCTGGAAGAGAGGAGGAACAGGAGAGAGATGATTGAGACCTTTTAAGTACCTGAAGGAATAAACAAGACTAGTACAGGGAGGATTTTCCAGAGGAGAAAGGGAGGAACACAGAGGACACCAACAGAGATTGGAGGGTGGATTCAGGAGAGAGTTGAGGAGATATTTTTTCACAGAAAGAGTGGTGGACAAGTGGAACTCCTTGCCGGGTGAGGCAGTGGCCTGCAAGACAGTAGACAGCTTCAAGAGGGGTTGGGATAGGGGAGGGGAAGGGATAATAGGATGGATGGAAGGAGGGCAGCAGCATTATAAGGTGGTATAGCGCACTCAGAGCAGACTATATAGACCGTGAGGACTTTTCTGCTGGCATTTCGTATGTTTGTATGAAGGTGTCACACCCACTGCACCCAACACTGTCCTAAGAGAATGAGAGTTCCTTCACAACACCTCAGGAGCCCGAGTCCATTTCTGAATTTGGATCTATCTAGCATGCTTTGCTGCTGTTGCCCACGTTCCTTGTTTCCAGAAACATTTTTCCTTGGTTCCTGATGCTGTATAGCCAATGGATTAGAGGAACAAATGCTGCAGTAAACCTGTGACAACAAAATATTTTACCTTTAGGTACACTTTTGCTTTAATTATACACGTGACATGAAAACAGTCACTGTCCCAATTGGACTTCCTCTGTTCTGGCTGCTGTCTACACACAACATCACAATCCTTTGACATTTTAATGGTTTCACAACAACATATTTTGATATCACAGGCAGAGGGTGTGGCGTCTGGTGTGGGCAAGTGGCAAACAGTCCAGGGACAGTGGTCTTGTTCTCCTGTTCATACAGAGGTGTTTTTAAAAGGGTCATCTTAACTACAGATGTGAATCTTAGCAAAATGGTCATCTAGTCACAGGTATGAACAGTTTTATATTTGCTTTTAAACTGAGAACTGGAGACACAGCTATATATAGTTCTCAGAAATGTTTGCAGTCAGTTGTGAGTAGACCTGTTACTTAACATTTGTGAAATAGGTGTCTGTTAAGGGAGAAGCTGAAAGGTGCCTAGTTGAACTGAGGATTTATAACTGAAGTTGTTTGTGGTCTCTGTCTGCTGAGCCTGAGACAGGGAGAGTGAGAAACCAACCACAGCTTCCTTGAATCAGGAGGTTATTTTCAGACTACACTGAACTGAATTATTACTTTTGGACCTGTGTAAGTAACTAGCATTGATTCTGTTTTTGGGGTGGACTTGTCTTAGTTTTAACTTTAATTTGCCAGGGAGGAACTGTGGCTGGGAATATTTGCAGTCAGTTGCGACTAGACCTGTTACTTAGCCTTTGTGAAATAGGAGTCTGAAAGGAAGGAAGGCACTCCCAAGGTGGAGGGTAAGAGTTGTAGGTGATTGTTTGGACGGCATAGATTTACGCCCAGCCACCTTTCCCTCACCCCACCCGCCTCAAGCGAGCAATTCCTTTATAGCAGGGGTTCTGACATCACTTCCCAAAACTGCTAACAACATACACCTGTTCATATCCTTAAAGGCACAGCACACTGAATAGTGGGTAGAGACGCTCACAAGCTTTCCCACACTAAAACAAGAACAAAAACAAAACCATCTGTAACTGGAAGGGACACAGACACGTGGGGAGTGGTGCAATGCACTAACTGTGGAGCAGCAGTCTTCCGGGAGACATTCTGGAGACTGCGTTGCTGCCCTGTTTGCAGGCACCTCTCTGGTCTGAGGAGAGGTTTGTCTCCATGCTGACCTGGCAAGGATCTGGAAACCTGCTCCCCAACCCATGCCACTGCCACTACCTCAGAGGTTGCCAAGAAAGAGGAGTGGTTGGACCATGGTGGGCCCAGAGAGCGGAGGGTGGTGAACGGAGGCGCATCCCTCCAGTTGTGCCTCTCCACAGTTCATTCGCCACTCGGGCGAAGCATGGTACCTCTATGGAGGCACCTGCAGTGGAGACCAAGGAGGATGCTGGGAACCTCCACAATGGAGACCCACAGGAGGGTGGCCCAGGACCCCACAGGAAGGAAACAACTCCTGGTGGGGGGCTCACTTGATAGGGAGGGTAGAACTGGGAGGGAGGAGGGAGGTGAGTGCCTGCCCGGCACCAAGGCTTGAGGGACAGGAAACGAGTCCTCAGGATCGTGGGAGCAGCGGCAAGGGGAGGGAGCTGGATGTCATTATCCACCTAGGGACGAATGACCTGGCTGAGAATGGGATCAGAGCAGTGCAACAGGAGTTTGTGGAGTTGGGGAGGGCCTTAGACAAGTGGCACACACAATAATTTTCTCAAAGTGCTACCTGTCTATGGCATCGATGAGGCTAGGGCACTCTGCACCATGGGATTCAATGACTGGTTGAAAAGCTGGTGCAGAGCTCAGGGATTGGCTTCATTGGGGACTGGGGCTCCACCTGGAGGGATGCAGGCCTATACAGGTCGCGATGGTCTGGGCATCTATCCTAGGAGGGAACCAGGATCTAAGTGATATGTTTAAATGCTTCAGTGGCAAGCATTAAACTAGCCAAGAGGGAGGCACTGAAAGGAGAAGGGAAATCCTAGCCCCCCAAAAAAATCAGGGTAATTAGTGAGGTAAATGCCAAATAGAGCAGGCGATAGGGAGAAGGGCAGGGTAAATGGAAAAAGACAAAGGCAGTAGGGACGGGATGGGGCAAAAAGAAATAAAGCCATAAAAATGGAAGGTAATGAGTAACAATGCCCATAGTCTAGGTAAAAAGCTCCCTGAAATGGTGGCTTTGATGGAAGAGGGATGCCTGGATATTGTGGCGGTCACAGAAACGTGGTACACGGAGAACCATGACTGGGATGTCAACATACAGGGTATACAATCTGCAGGAGGGACAGGGAGGGAAGAGGAGGAGGAGGAGGAGCTGTCTATGTAAGGAGACGGATCAAAGCAACAGAGCTAAAGGGTAAACGGAGGAGAGGAGGCATTGTGGGTCACCTTGGAGACTGGAAATGGCTCCACAGTCCGCACAGGGGTTGTATACAGATCCTCGCCTCAAGGGAGGAAATTGACAAAGAAATGATAGAAAGCATCCTTGGAATGGCAGAGAAAGGGAGATATTGCTGATGGGGACCTGAATATGCCAGATGTTGACTAGAGCACCTTTGCTGCAGCCACATCCAAACAGAGCCATCTCGATGCCCTACAGGGGCATCTTCAGACAGCTAGTTTTGGAACCCACTCGGGAGAGAGCAGTCTTAGACCTGGTACTCTGAAATGGGGATGGAGAGAGATCTCTGATCTTGAAGTGGGTAGCCATCTGGGAACAAGCGACCACCAAACAGTGTGGTTCACCATAAACTTAGCTGTAGAGTCAAGCCACACAAAAGTGAAGGTACTGGACTTCAGGAGGGCTGATTTTGTCAAAATGGGAGAGTGCCTCAGAAAAGCACTAGCAAACAGGCAAGAAGGTGGGGTGGAGCAACAATGGGAAACATCAAAACTGCTATCACAGAGGCAACAAGCCTTTGTGTGAAGCAAATAAATCAAAATGAAAGAAAAAACACTATGGTTCTCAAAAGAAGTGGATGGGAAGGTAAGGAGAAAAGATACAATTCGGTAAGTATAAGGAAACACAGAAGGAGCAGGACAGAGAACTGTGCCAGTTAAAACAGAAGGAAGCGGGTAAGGCAGTTAGAATAGCAAAGGCCCAAACCGAGGAAAAGATAGCCAACTCGGTTAAGAAGGGAGATAAAACCTTTATAGGTACATTAGGGAGCAAAGAAAGACTAAGGCAGTGATACTGAGGCTGAACAAAGAGGAAGGTGGTTGGGCAGAGAGCGGCGGTGAAAAGCAAGAATTCTGAACAAATCACTTCGGAGTTTTCACAGTGGAAAAGCTGGGGAAATAACTAATCCGGTCAATAGAAGCACTCTGGATAGGGGGTTGATATTAGTCTTTTCACAGAAGAAAGGGCTCTGAAAGAACTCTTAAAACTGAAGGTGGATAAAGCAATGGGGCCTGATGGGGATTCACCCCAGAATTCTAAAAGAACTGAGGGAAGAACTAGTAACACCACTGACTACCCTTTTAATAAATTATGGAGGATGGTGTGGTACCTGAGGACTGGAGGAGAGCAGATGTGATTCCCTTCACAAAAGTGGGAGCAAGACAGAGGCAGGAAACTACAGACCTGTCATTTTGACCTCAGTGGTAGGAAAATGATGGAATCACTTCTGAAGGAAAGAATTGTTGAGTACCTAGAGGCCAATGGGGCACAGGACCCAAGGCAGGATGGATTCACAGTGGGAAGGTCATGTCAGACAAATCTAATTGATTTTTGACTGGGTGACCAAAGCAGTGAGACCAGGGAGGGCTGTGGACATGGCCTACCTAGATTTTAGGAAGGCATTTGACACAGTCCCACAAAAAGATTTAATAAACAAATTAGCCGCCCGGTGGCGCAGAGGGTTGAGGCGCTGACGCCACACCTCAAACCATGCTGGCGACTCGGTTCGGAAATGGACTTGGGACGCCAGGGCTGGCAGGGGAAGGAGAGGATTGAGCATCCAGAGGACTGCCTCCTCTCCTGGGGTCGGTTAGGGATGGCCCCACTCTGTAGCAGTCCCTGGTGGAGACCAGGGGCACTACAATCAGCAGTGCAGGAGGGACTTAAGAAATCTGGAAAACAGCTCCAGAGCACACCGGATGACGGCTTCTGCCCTCCACTATCGGGACCTCCGGGAATATCCTCCTCCACAGTGCGCCCCGGGCCGTGTGAGCAATAGTGTGCTGGCTTTCCTCTCCCCGGTGCCTTCCCCTCGAAGGAGGGGACCCGCCCGCAATGGGATATGCCGGGACCAACTCGGGTCTGCTGCTGTCTGTGGTTGGAGGAGCTCCAAGAGGATCGCTAGGTTAGTGGGGCACTAGGAGGCCCAAGAAGAGGTGGGCCCGGAGTGTCGGTGGGGGTAAAAAGAATATAAAAAGTAAATAAATAAATAAAATAAATTAGCTAGCCTGGGAGTGGGTCCCAGGGTGGTAGCCTGGGTAAAACACCGTTGGACAACAGGACACAGCGGTAATAGTAAATGGAGTCCACAGTGAAGAAAGGAGGGTTACTAGTGGGTACGGCAGGGTTCAGTACTGGGACCAGTCCTTTTAATGTCTTTATAAGTGACATTGCAGAGGGACTGGAAGGAAAGTATGTCTCTTTGCAGATGACACAAAGATCTGCAATAGGGTCGACATAAGGTGGTAGGAAAGGATGAAAAGGAACTTGGCAAGGTTGGAGGAATGGCCAAATGTATGGTAGCTTAGATTCAGTGCAAAGAAGTGTAAAGTAATGCACCTGGGAAACAAAAATCCAGGGAAGAGTACACAATGAGGGGGTGAGGTACTGACAACAACAAAAATGGAAAGGGACCTGGGGGTAGTCATATCAGACGACCTAAAGGTGAGCCAGCAATGTGAGAAGGCAGTAAGGAGGGCTGGGGGATACTGGGATGCATGGGAGAGGCATCACCAGTAGAAATCAGGAAGTTGTTGGCCCTCTGTACAGACAGTTGGTAAGACCACATCTGGAGTACTGTGTACAGTTCTGGAGACCCCATCTCTGCAAAGACATAGACAAGGTGGAGACTGTCCAGAGGGCCAACCAAAATGATGCAGGGTCTGCATCAGAAGACATATGAAGAAAGACTAAATGAACTAAAGATGTGTAGCCTCGAGGAAAGGAGGGAGGGGACATGATAGAAACTTTCAAATACCTCATGGGAATCAGCAAAGTCCAAGAGGGTAGCATCTTTCAGAAAAGAGATGTGCAAAACAAGGGGCACAATTTGAAGATAGAGGGGGACAGCTCAGAGGTAATGTGAGGAAGTATTTATTCACAGAGAGGGTTGTGAATACATGGAACAGCCTTCCTGAGGAGGTCGAGAGTCAAAAACCTGGGGAATTCAAGAATGCTTGGGACAGACATAAGGCAGTTCTAGTGGGGGATAGGAGGAAGTAGGCTGTTGGTTAACTAGGATCTGCATCTTATCCGTTAGGTAGGCAATGGGCAGACTAGTTTGGTAAAGCGGTCCTTATCTACCGTCAAATTCTTTGTTTCTGTGTTGAAGGAAATAGAAGATCAGAAACGACATGTTCTGTGGCAGGCTGAACAATACACATTATTTAATTCTGTGTAGAGAAGCAGGTTTCTTCTTCTTTTTTTTTTTTTTGTCAAACCGTGCTTTATCCTTTGGGCCAGCTAGTCCGACCTCCTGCTAAAGCCACAGGCCATCTGCCCAACCACGGAATCACTCTCCAGACACACTCACTCAGTCTTGATACCCCTCCTGATTTCCCTCTAGGGCATGGCCTGCCGTTCACGGCACCATAGTGGGTGTTCCTCATCTATCTGGTCAGCTATTGTAGTGTCCCTGAGAGCCAGAATTTTGGAACAGGAGCGGAGCAAAAACCTGTGATGGTCATGGGAGGCTAGTATGGCTTCACCTGCCTCCTGGCTGTCAATCTGTTTTCATCCTCGAGTGTGCACACCCTGACATCCTTGTGGGATGTTATGTGTGACTCACTGATGTCCACACATGCTCCCCATACAGAGTACCTCGTCTTCCATACTGTACTCTCACCTGTGGTCATCCCAGTGGCGATACTACAACAGGAAGCATGTCCAACCCACCCAGAGCAGGCAAGCATCCCAGGGATGCTCAGTTCCTCCCTCACTGGCCTCAGGCTTGTTCCCGAACCGGAGTCCCCAGCATTGCAAGCATCTCTGCTGTTCCTGTTCCATCAGCAGGTTTTAAAGGGTTTGCATGCTTTGTCTAAGACTGGCATCTGTTCTAATTTGGGTTCCCTGGTAACAGATGTGGACTGGGATCTTCCAATGTATAAATCTTCAGAGGTCATTCCAGTCATGTCTCGAACACTGGAGGGGCCCGCTGTAGTCCTGAGCAAATAATTCAGTGCCGCTGAAAGTAAAGTAGTATATGACTAATTCTTTGGGACAGTGATAATTGAATGTGGACCCACCCTCCAAGGGGTTCAGTGGGAACCTTCCCATGTATCTTTCATTATCCACCTGTAAGCGTGACCCTACAACAGTGAAGGGAAACACGTAGTCCTTCCCACAGGTTTTTTCCCTTCTTAAAGAGTTTGTGATATGAGAAAACTTAAAAAACAGAAAATTCTGCTTGTTTCTCTGTTTCTGTGTTTTCTCTGCCTCTTATCACAGAGGGCAGCTGTATTAAAATAGGATTCCTCCCCAGAGTTTCTGCTCCTGCTGCCTATCTGCAAGTGATGTCATAACCCTTGGTTTATGAATTACATTTGGTTGCCGTGGCAATGATTATGGCATCACGTTTAGAAAAGCTGCAGGAACAGTGGAGGTCCAAAGGGCAAGGATCCCATTTCCATACAAATTTCCTTAGTACCAGAGAATAGGGGAAGACTTATCAATAGAGCGCTGTTTCTGTTTCTTATTGATTTTCCAAATATATAACACTAAATCAATCAATAAATGGCATTCATAGTGAACATTATGAAGACATTACTTATAAACGTATCTCTAGCATATTAAACAACTACGTCTAAGATGTGTTATTGTAATAAAATAGATTATATAATAAGCTTAAAGCGAAATGTGAGATGGCAAGAAAAGCAGAAGAGGCAAAGAAAGGTGCAAGTAGATGTCATGGGAAAAAGTTAATGCAGAGGGTCAAGGTGAAATATCAAGTCTGGATGTAATTGAATAAAGATATTTATTTTATTTTTTTATTTAAAAATTGGTAACCAGGAAAAGCACACTGAGCGAGGCTCGTTTCAGAGTGTGACCTGGGAGAGACATTGCAGTGGGACAATACAGTAATTGGGTATGGTGCAAATAAAGCAGTTGCATACAGTTATAACAAAACGAATTGGGTAGTAAGTTATACAAATAATATATTCAAATTACAAGGATTAATACAATGTAGTGCTTTGTGGTGTGGGATAGTAATACAATAATATGTACAGTGGTTGAGCATTTATACAAATAAAGTACAACATGGTGTGAGAGTTAGTGAGAAGTCTAGTTCACACGGCCAGTTCTAGGCCATTTTGGTGGTGCACAGCAGCGAGATCGTTGCCACTGTGCACGCCTGAATGTCACCTCTCCGCTTTGGATAGCGCTTATCGTGAACATGATCCTCTTTCTTGGATTGCGTAGTGGTGCAGGTGTTTTGTGCAGATCGCCTGAACACCTGGCACCACTCAACGATGCCAGCTGAATAGCCAGCCTGCAGTTTTGGCAAGATGGTGGCAACACAGGAAGCAAACCTGCAACAGTGCACAGCTGTATCACGTGAATGCTGGTCAGCAGCGTTATTAGATACAACTGTGGATCCAGTGGGGATAGCAGTGATCCTGATACCTGCCATACGAATGAGGCTAGAGAAACCTCTAACTCAATTCAGTGCAATCAAGACAGTGTAGGTGGCAGTTGTTTATAAAGCCAGTAAGCATGGGAAATGCAGCTTGAACTGTGCACCATTAGGAAAGTGTTCCCAGAGGCGACATAGGTTATTTTCTTTTTTGTGTGTTGGTGTACTTTTACCTTCCTTTGACCTGACTAGCCCCCATCGTCCCAACCTTGCACCCAGCTCTGTCACCTGCCTTCTTGGGGACTTACCTCTTCCTTGTTCCTCCCTGGCTTGGCCCAAACAGGGGGACATCGAGGGGTCCCAATCCTGGTGGAGTTAGTGTGATGTCAGGAGAGTGCTACAGTTGGCGGTGTGGAGCTCTAGATGCAAGACGGCATCATCCTGCATTAGTCATGGTTGTTTTCCTGGACCATGTGATGTCGTGGTGGTGTGTGTGTGTGTGTGTGTGTGTGTGTGTGTGTGTGAGGCGTGCGCGTTCATGCACACATGCAAATCTGCCAGCAGAAATAGACCAAATGGTCTATCAAGTCTGCTTCGATTGTGCAGCTAGCACCCCTAAACTGCAGCTGCCCACCCACCCCATGCATCCTGTCCCGTGCCCTTTTAAAGCTGCCCACTGTCCTGCATGAACCCACTTCCTCTGGCAGTGTGTTCCATTTTTCCACCACTCTGTCTGTGAAATAATGCCTCCTCATCTCTCTCCTAAACCTACCACCTTCCAACCTTAGCCCATGCTCCCTCTTCTCCCTCCTTTATCTCAGTCTGAACAACCATTCTGTGCCCGCCTTGTTGATCTCCATTAAGTACTTGAAGGTTTCAATCATACCCCCCTCCCGATCTCCTCTCCTCCAGGGTATACAAGCCTAACTTGTTCAGTCTGTCCTTATAGGTCCTGCCTCCAGCCCTTGGATCATTTCGCTGCCCTGCACCAACTCCAGCAGCCTGACATCTTTACTAAGATAAGGCGCCAGTACTGTATGCAGTACTCCAAAAGTGGCCTAACTAGTAACCTGTACAGTGGCATGAGCACTTCCCTATGCCTAGATGAGATACCCCGTGCTGTGCACCCCAGCATCTTGTTAGCCTTGGCTGCTGCCTTCTTGCACTGAGCTGAGTTGCTCATGTTCCCAATACTGAGCACCCCTAGGTCCTTCTCTTCATCGGTGACCCCTAGCTGAACTCCCCAACCGACAGTCCCTCCCTGGGTTTTGGCTCCAAAGTGCGTAACCTTGCACTTCTTTGCATTGAATCCCAACTCCCATTTCACCGACCACTCCTCCAGTTTGGTCATATCTTCCTTTAGCCCCTCCACCCTTTTCTGTCATCCACCACTGCCCCATCTGATATCATCGTGAACAGACTGATCCTGCTCTTAACTCCGTGTGAGATGTCAGATATGAACAACTCGCTTGTCACTTCCCTAGGGAAGAGAACCCCCCACTACTACCTGCTGCTGCCTCCTTCAACCAGTTCCCGATCCATTTTGCCATCTTTGACCCTACCCCACATATTCCAGTTTTCCCTTCAGCCTCCGTGGGGCATGGAATCAAAGGCCTTCTATAGTCCAAATACAGGACATCCACTGCATGGCCCTGATCCAGCTCCTCGTCACTCAGTTGTAGTACTCTTTAGGTTGGTCTGGCATGATCTTCTCGAGATGAACCCATGCTGCTGATCATCCCTGGAATCCATTTCCCCTCCGGAAAGGTCATCAGTCGCTCCTTCAGGATCGCTTCCATAAGTTTACCAACAACTGAAGTGAGGCTTACAGGTCTGTAGTTGCTGGGTTCTTCCTTGGGCCACTGTTGTGGATCGGCACAACATGAGCCTCCCTCCAATCTTGTGGGATGCATCCTGTGTCCAGGGAGGTATTGAACAGGTTTGCCAGTGGCCCAGTCAATACATCTGCCATCTCCTCTACACTCTGGGATGAATACCATCAGTACCTGGTGCCTTATCCACCCTTAGTGTCTCGGGCCCTCCAGTACCCTACTCACTGTAATCGTCCTATCAGTTACTCACCCCTTGCCCACCTTCCCATCCACAGAGGTAGTGATCTGTCCTTGTCCTTTGTGAACACAGAGCAGAAGTACTGCTTAGAGCTTCTGCTTGTTCTGCCCTCTTCTCCACCCACCTCCTGTCCTTCTTAATCCTCATTATCTGATCCCTACAGTTCTTTTTCTCCCGTACGTATCTGAAGAAGTCCTTTTCCCTTCTCTGATGCCTTGAGCCAGTCTCAGTGCCCCACAGGCCTTGGCCGCCCTGACAAGCCTGGTTATCTCCTTGGACTTCCTTGTATATGCTCCCTATCCTCCTTCCTGCCAGACTTCTTGCCGATGTCCACCCTCCCTGAGCCTGGGCTTCAGTTGCACCATCACTTGGGGTCACACAAGTGGTGGTAGTGCACTGGAGACATTACCTTCCCTCTTCAGAGTTGGAGTGTCCCCAGCTAGCCCTCCAGTGTCCCAGATTAGTTCCTGAATCCGGCTCATCCGTGTTGCAAGCAGTAGTAGCGATATCGCTGCACCAGCGAGCCAGCACACAGGTTCATTAACTAAGTGCCTCTTATTAATCTCTTACAGGACACTTAAACGGGCATCTGTTCTAAATCAGAAAACATAGAGCTTAGGTAAAAACCTTACCTATATCCGCTGTGCTCAGTTATGTAGAAGAGGGCAGTTTAATTAATATATATATATATATATATATATATATATATATATAATATGTTTTTAAACAGTTATTACTTTCAAACATCATGAAGTCTTGCTGTATTCTGACATATGCAGTTGGCCAAGCACTTGAACTGCCCCAGAGATGAGTTAACTCTATGCAGAAGCATAGAACATTGAGCTCGAGCTCTGATTTCAAACCTCTGTCTGTGGTGCTTCAGAGTGTAACTGTCAGATTCTTTACTCCGCCTAACTGTGAAGTCGTTCGGAGATTGCTCCTTCGCTCGAGTGTGGTAAAGTTTCATAAAAAGTGTCAGTTTTCACTGATTTATTATTTTCAGTTTTCAAGTCTCTGTCTACAGTACAGTAAGTGTGTAGATAGGTAGTGAACTGTTTTTTGTTTCATTCTGTGGAAATTATAATCTCTTGGTTCCCTAGCGGTTGGTCTGGTTGGGAACCAGCTGTTTCTGTTTGAATTTCTTTCTTTAGGATTTGTAGTGGTGTGCGGTTCCGATCAAAATCAGACTTTTACTGAATTCTTTTCCACAACCTGTAACACGGTTGAGTTACCCGATCCGGAGAGTATTACCTGGCGGTAACAGCTGTTAAGGGTAATTTTGTTAGGGTATTATTACATATCTGAGAAACCCAAAAGAAAACCTGCCCACTGGGTTTCAACACTGTGGTGAGTGTGGGGAGGCTTTTCCTATAGCTAATCCTCACTTCATCTGTGTGTTTATTGTCTGGGGTTTGACCACCTCAAAACAAACTGCCAGATCTGTAAAAATGTTCCCAAAGCCACTATGGATAAAAGAATGAGTAAGCTGAAGGAAGGGATGCCGAGAAGTCCGCTGACCTGGATGGCCAGCCCAGTTCGGTTGCAGCCGAACTGGTGGAGTGCTCCTGATTTAGGCGATACCTCTTCTGGCAAAAGGAGATCCGACTCGGAGGGGTTGGTTCCGCAAAAGAAAAGGAAATCAGCCAGTTGGATACAGAACCCGCGTACACCAGCTGCTGATGAGATAGCCAGAGCGTCAAGTATTGTTCGATCGGTTCCATCCGAACAGACTCCTTGAGCAGGCGGTCGGTTCGGTTGGATCCTACTCCATTGGATTACGATCTGGATGCCTATTATGAATGAGTGGGAGGGGACAAAGACTATCCAGAACAAGATAATGAAGATGATAATGATTTAGAAGGTCTGGATGTGCCCATTGAACTGGACATCTCCCCAGACGGACCCTCCAGTGTCTCCTGTCCCAGGCTTTCTGAGTCCCCTTCCTACTACTTGTTCTACAAAAGGTGGCTGAAACTCTCCAGGTCCCTATGGTAGAAGCTGCAGAAGAGGAAGAGAAGCCTGATTTTTGTCGAGATGATGGACATCCCAGAGTCTAAGAGGCTATCTATTCCCTCTGCAAAACCTTTGGGAAACTGTCCAAAAGATTATTCAGACACCAAACTCTTTACCTCCAGTGGACAAAAGAATGGAGAGGAGGTATATGTTGTCAGGCTCAGGTACAAGTTTTGTACAGTCATAGCAGCCATGTTGGGGTAGTGCAGGCTGCAGCCTGTGACGAACTAACATGCCTTGGCTTCACACCCCTGATAAAGACTCCAGGAAGGTGGATGCCATGGCCAAAAACAAAATTTGTCATCCTCCTTGGGACTCAGGCAGGCAAACTATATGGCCTATGCAGTCAGGTACCAGAAGTCCAGGTGGGATACTCTTCTGGAACTGGCCAAGCAGGCCTTCCCCAGCTAGCCAGTGAGCTGGAGGAGGTGACTGCTGATGGGATTGAGGCGTCAAGGTACAATTCCATGCTGCTGTGGACTCAAATGATGTGGCATCATGAGTCATGGCTACATCTGTGTGTCTCAAGAGATTTGCTTGGCTCAGGTATACTAGCCTTTCATAGGCACCCCAGGCTAAGGCCATGGATTTCCCTGTAGTAGGTACTTCTCTGTTTGGGGAGCAGAAAGAGGTTACATGAAGAAAATTGATGAATACAGGACTACTTACAGGAGTGCTTAAGCCAAGGAAAGGCAAGCCCCTTAAGAGGCAGCAGTCTAGGAACAGGCGCAGGCCTTTTCATGAGCCTTTCTACCAAGCCCAGGCCTCTCTCCTTCCAACAGAGGGGTTCTTCGAAGGAGAGGCTGGAGGGGATCAGTAGGTTGCATCCGCCTCCCAGTCTAAGGCTTCTGCCAAGCAGACACCCTGATGTGTCAGCCCGGGTTGACTCCCCAATTCCAGTAGGAGGCAGGCTGGCTTACTGCTTCAGGCCTGGAAGTCTCTTACCTCAGACAGGTGGGTCCTGCAGGTAGTAAACCAAGGATTGGCCCTCAGTTTCAAGAAATTTCCAAAACTGAGGGTCAGGTCTTTCCATCTGCAAACATCTCCGAAACCATTGCTTTAGAAACAGAGGTTGCCTCTCTGTTGGCTGTCAGAGTCGTGGAGAGAGTTCCTGCTTTACACAGGGTAAAGGTCTGTACTCAGATACTTTCTTACCCCAAAGAAGACAGGGGAGTGGCAACCCATCCTAGACTTAAGGTATTTGAACAAGCACATTTTAAAACCAAAGTTCAAAATGGTGACTGGGAGTAATTCTTCCCTCTTTAAGGCCAGGAGATTGGTTAGCTTTACTGGACCTCGAGGATGCCTATTTCCATATTCCCATCAGGTGCTCCCACAGAAAGTATCTCTGGTTCGAGTTGCCTTCAAGCCAGTATCAGTTCAGAGCTATGGCTTTCGGTCTAACATCAGCTCAAGGATGTTTACAAAGTGTCTTGCAGTAGTAGTGGCCTTCCTCAAAAGACAGGGCATTTCCTATTTCCATACCTGAACGACTGGCTCATTGTTGGGCAGGTCAAGTCAGCTCTACAGGTCACTCAGGATCTTCTCGGTTCCCTGGGGTTCCTTCTCAACTTGCCAAAGTAAGTTCTCGAACCAGTACAGCCTCTTACTTTCATAGGGATAGTTAGATACTGTTCAAGCAAAGGCATTCCTTCCATTAGCAAGAGTTCAGGCCCTCACAGATCTCACTTCCTCTCTTCATCCCTCTGGTTTCTCGTCCAGCAAGACATTTTCTTAGCTCCTAGGCCACATGGCAGCTTCCACTGCAGTGGTGCAAGGGCCAAGTTCCAGATGAGGGACATTCTGTTCCATATAAGATCCTTTTGGTCTCAGAGGAAAGACTCTCTTACCAAAGTGATTCCAGTGACTCAGACTCTGGTTCAAGCTCTCCAGTGGTGGCTGGACCAAGACAATCTCAGGCAAGGTGTCCCATTTCTCAAGCAAACTCCTTCAGTGGTTCTCACCACAGATGTTTCTCTCCTGAGCTGGGGAGCCCACTTGGGAGCCCTCACAGCACAGGGGTCTGGTCCCCAGAAGAGTGTCTCCTTCATATCAATCTTCTGGAACTCAGGGCAGTATTCTTGGCCCTTCAGTTCTTCTCGGACTCTGTGAGGAACAAGGTGGTTCAGGTCAGGACAGACAACACCACCACCATGTGGTACATCAGCTAAGCAAGGGGCACTCTGTTCACGGCCTGTGCACAGAGGCCATGAAAGTATGGTCTCTGGCCTACTACCTTCAAACTTCCCTAACAGCAGTTTACCTTCCAGGGAAGGACAATGTGCTAGCAGATGCTCTGAGCAGAATGGCCCAGGGCCATCATGAATGGACCTTGGATCCTCTCATCCTGAAAGTAATCTTCACCAGGTGGAGCACTCCAGAGATAGATATCTTTGCAGCACCTAACAATCATCACTTTCCCCAGTTCTGCTGCAGACTTCCAGTCCTGGGGACTGTTCCTCTGGATGCTCTGATATTGGATTGGGAAGGCAGGTTTCTTTATGCCTTTCCCTGTTGGTCAGGGTTCTAGCCAAGATCAGGTCACAACCCTGCACAGTGATTCTAATTGCTCCAGACTGGGCCAGGCAACCATGGTATCCTCTGTTGTCCTTGGCAGTCTTACTTCCCTGTCTTTTCCCAAGAGAGAGAATCTCTTAGCCTCCTCTCAGGGGAGGACCTGGTACCCCAATCTCCAGTCTCTCAGTTTCAAAGCCTGGCTCTTGAAGAGTTGGAGCACGAAGCCTGCATCTCTCTCAGGGAGTTTGACATCCTCAGGGGTTCTCGAAACCCTTTACCAGAAAAACTTATAACTCCAAATGGAAAAGATTCAGCATTTGATGTTCACACAGGAATACCCCTGCCAGATGCTGCAGGTATTGCCACAGTCTTGGATTATCTGGTTCACCTTGATGATTTAGGCCTTAGGCCAGCCACTTTAAAAGTTCACCTAGCAGCTGTTTCTGCATTTCTGTCAGCAGGGAAGGGCTTTTCTCTGGCATCCCACCCTGTTTTGGAAAGTTCTTTAAAGGTTTGACTCATATCAGCTCTCCTTTTAAAGAGCCTACCCCAACTTGGGATCTCAATATCTGCATTGCTCAGCTTATGCAGCAACCATTTGAACCCTTGGCTTCAGCTGAGCTTAAGTACTTGACCTGGAAAACTGTGTTTCTGGTAGCTGTCACTTCTCAAGTGAATTACAGGCCCTTCAGTTGAACCTGATTGTATCTCATTCTAAAGAAATAAGGTGGTCCTCAGAACCAATAGAAGTTCTTACCCAAAGTGGTCTCAGATTTCCATCTGAACCAGTCCACGACTTTCCTGTGTTTTCACTGATCATTCCTCTTCAGGAGAAAAGAAGGTTACACAATTTGGATGTTAAAAGGCACTTAGCTATTACATAGAGCATACTAAGGCACATAGGAATGACTGTCCTCAATTGTTTCTCACTTATGGTGAAGTGGGAAAAGGTAGGCCAGCTACTAAAAGAACTGTTGTCAGGTGGATTGTAGCCTGTATACAGTTCTGCTATACCAAGCTAGGTAAAACACTCTCTCAGGCCTGAGGACCCACTGACTTAGGGTACAACAGCTTCTCTGGCTGCTGCCAGACATATACCTTTACTAGAGAGATGCAGAGCAGCCACCTGGAAAACGGTCCATACGTTCACCAGGCATTGCTCTGTGGATATCCAGGCTAGGAGTGATGCTCAGTTTGGTACAGCAGTACTACAGAGCCTGTTCTCAAAATAGGTTCGGTACCTCCTCCATGGAGGTACTGCTTGGTAGTTCTGCATATGTCAGAATACAGCAAGAGCGTCATGTTGTTTGAAGAAAAATTACTCACCTTAGTAATTGTGTTTCTTCTAATGAGTCTTGCTGTATTTTGACCTCCCTCCCTCTCAGAACCTAGTTTTTGGAATGTGGGCTGGCAGGTACAGTGTTGCACCTCAGGGGTGTATCTTAACCCCTCCCTTTGGAGTGTAGAGTGATTGTTGTTCTTGTTGAGATATATTCATTAGAGGCAAAAAATCAGTTGAATGCCTCAAGGTTGTTCCACAGTGACAAAAGTGAGGAAATTTGGTGTTAGGGTTGAAAACCATAACTCCCCATTCACCCCAAGCACCACACATGCAAGTAGGGGAGGACCAAGGCAACGACCAATCACGGACAACCAGCAGCAGGTGAGAGAAATAAAATACAACTGTGTAAATGTGAGTACAAGACATATCCATGATGACGAGCCAACAACTGTAGCATTTGAGCTGTTGATGTGTCTGGCTGTAGTTTTGCTGTGCTCTCGGACAGGATGGAGTACCTGGTGTAGGGGGTTGGGGGGCTATTGCCTGGTAAAGTCGTGCAACTGATAATGGTACAAAGTTGTGTGCACCTTCAGTGATGGAGGTGTACCATTGATGTGTATGGAGTTAGTTTTGCTGTGGCTCTACACCAGGATGCAGTACCTGCTGTGTGGGTGTGTGGGGATGCATTGCCTGACTGAGGCCATGCAGCTCCTAACTGTGGTAAGTGGAGTGTATCTGCAATTAAGGAGGTGTAGCATTGTTGTCCATATCCTTAGTTTTGCTGTGGCTCAGCACTCAGGATGCAGTGCCTTGTAACGGGAGGCATCGCCTGTCTGAGCCATGCTTGCAATCAGTGGTGTACCATTGATGTCCATACCTGCAGTTTTGCAGTGGCTTTCCAGTCAGGATGCGGTAAGTAGTCTGGGGTGCATTGCCTGGTTGACACTGTGCAACTACTAAGTGTGGTAAGTTCTGTGCAGCTGCAATCAGGAGGTGCACTGTTTATGTGTATGGCCTTATTATTGCTGTGCCTCTCCACTCGGTGCAGTACCTGTTGGGGGTGGCATTGCCTGGCAGAGGTCCTCAATTCATAACTGTGTTAACGTGTGTACCTGCAGTCAGGAGAGATACTATAGATGTGCATGGCCTTAGTGTGGCCATGGCTCTCCACTCAGGGTGCAGTACCTGGTGTGTCGGGCATGAGGCATCGGTAGGGTAACACATGCAACCCTAAGTGTGTGGTAACTTGTGTCACCTGTAATCAGGGATGTATACCATTGGTGTATATGGCCTCAGTTTTGTTATGGATCTACACTGAGTATGCAGTACCTGGTCTGGGGTGGTGGGGATGTCTTGTTTTGACAGTTGTATTTTATTTCTGTCACCTGCTGCTGGTTGTCTGTGATTGGTCTGTTGTCTTGGTCCTCCCCCTGCATCTTGTGTGTGTGTGGTGCCTTGGGTGAATGACGGAGTTAGGGTTTCAACCCTAACACCAATTCCTCACTTTTGTCGCTGTGGAACAACCCTAACTGATGGATTAAACAGAGTTTTTTTTTTCCTCTGATTTCCTTCTTTTTGAGAATGAGGATGGATCTTGTCACATGGTAACAGTAACACCAACATAAGCGCAAGCACCAACAGTCACGCACATGGTAACAGAAACATAAATGGTAAATCAAACTTTAAGAAACGCAAGCGCAAAGTGATGCCAGAGCTTAACAGTGATGGAAACTGACACGAAGCTACGATGAAAATGCAACTGGTAATGTGCACAGTGATGGCAGTGTATTTTAAATGAAGATTTTAAGTGTCACAACAAAAGAACGCAAAAGGAACAGAAATGGAAACGCAAATGCAAGCACACATGTTAACACAAACAGTAATGCGCATGGACATGGTAACGAATTGTAAATGCAAATGGTAAACTACATGAAAAATAATGCCAAAGGAAACAGAACGGAACAGAATCATGAGAAACGCAAACCGTAAGCGCACTGGCACAGTACCGCAAATGGTAATGGTAACAGCAACAATAACAGCAAAGGAAACAAATGCAAAAGGAAATGCAAGGATGTGGAATCGAAATCCGTACGCGACGGGCACAGCAACTCAGTTGCAAACTCAAATGGTAACAGTAACAGCAAGAAAAGGCAAAATGAAAGAGAAACGGAACGCAAACGAAAAGGGCTGCCAGAAAACGCAAATGGCAATAACACACGTTGACGCAAAACCAAAACTCAAACACAAACGGTAGTGGAAACGCAATGGTAACAGTAATGCAAACGCAAGTGCAAATGAGAATGCAAAGGGTATTGCACAGGTGGCGATACAGGGAGCGTGTAATGC
>JADMNL010000028.1:120702500-120705000 GCA_016271365.2 Neoceratodus forsteri
GGCCTGAAATGGATAACTTACATAAAATATTTATCTCCCTAGCACCAGCACAGCAGCTTTACTTGGGCAACCACACAGTCACAGTTTCTCCAGTACTTAACTCTCCTTTGTCCTTTGTCCGTGGCTTGCCTCCCGAGACAGGGCCCTTTAGGCTGGCCCAGCTCGGGAGGTTTCTTTCCTGATACAAGACTCCATGGTGGAGAGCAGCTGGTAATTGTGAGGGAACCCTCATGTCATCATGCTCTTTCTCACACACCCCACCCTCAGTATGCAGGCACACACAGGGCTCGATGTGCACTCTAAACATGCAGACCTGAAGCCTGACTATTGTTTTCCTTTGGCATTACCGCTTTACTGCACTGCCATCTGATGTCACCTAAGTGGTAGTATCATGGTGGAAGCAGCGAGCATCCTTCCTGAAGGAGAGCATCCTCTGAGATGCCCAAGCCTCCTTCCTCTGCCATCTGTGCTGCATCCAGACATGTTCTCTAACAACTGCTGTTGCCTACCAGATTTCAATGGATGGTACTTGTGTTCTGTGATGAAATGGGACATTTAGAAGCTGAACAGACTTTGAACCTTGCTTGCATTCAGTGGCTACAATAAAGCATGCAGTGTGAGATTATTGAAAACTGCAATCATTGTGTGCATCATAAGAATATCTAAGAGGACTGTCCCTTTTGCCAAACTGAGGCGAGCCCCATGGAACTAATCTGTATTGATTTCAAAGTTTGGAACCATATTCTAAGAACACTGCAAATATACTGGTGGTCACAGCTCATTTGTTGAGATACAAACAGGCCTATCCAGCAAAGGATCAAAAGGCAATTCTGATTGCTTGCATACTGATGGAGTTCATGGGTCGCTGGTGTTGCAAGCTGTAGCCCTGCTGCTGGGCCAGCCTAAACCAATAATTGTTAAGCAGGAGGGTTCATGCAGTGAGTGACTGGGGGTTAATAAAGAGTCACAGAGCTGAGCACCACCCCCAGGCAGGTAGCATTTGGGAGTACAAATCCATGGCTGTGCTCTTTGTAGAGAGGTTTGGGAATTTATAGAGCAGATGAATGACAACATCTTCATCACTAGAGCGCATAGCAGATTGCTGAGAGGAAGCAGTTTCATGTGGGGTGGGTTACACAAAGGGTGGTAGAGGAGTGGAACAGTCCTATCACAATTGGATGAATGTGTTCATTGTAAATTTAGATACATTTATGATTGAGGTAGATCAAAAGTAAGGGATAACATGCACTAACCCATTGACACAGTGGTAACATTGCAGCCTGCAACACCAGTGAACTGTGTTTGGGAATGAGTCGTCGGTCGGGGTGGGAGAGATTGAGCATCCCAGCAGATGCTCTCCGCTGGGGTAGGAGTGTCGCTGTCCCTGCTGCAGTACTGCCACCTGGCTGATTAAAGGTGTCAGTGCTGCTTGGGTGATGTGAAAGGGGAGGATGTAGGCCAGAGACCTGCACTGAGCAGTCCATGCTTATACAGTCGCATTGGTCTCCTAGCATGCCTACAGCCTCATGGGGCAGGAATAGGAGGAATCACTCTGCCCAGGCGTGGCATCTCCCAAGACCCAAATATAACCGGCCTCATCTCACCAGCCTCTGCTGCCGCCTGGATGGGAAGCATGATCAGAGTGCATCTCCCATCCCTTCCCATCCAGGGGCAGACTGCAGTTAAGGCTGTGAGATTGACTGGAGGAAGTGCCAGGGAGTTCGGGGTGAGCTGGCCAGAGACATGGGGGCATAAAGAATAAATATATATACAAGACACAAAAAAATCAGTTTAATGCATTAGTTAGGGTTGTTCAAGCGACAAAGTGAGAATTCGATTGGGTTGAAACCCCTTTGCACCTCCAGCCCACCCCAAACTGGAATCAGGGTGCGCATTGGGGTCGCCGGCCCTAACTGTCACCCCATCACATGTGGAAAGAAGCTGAGGAATGGGAGAATGGGGTGACAGTTAGGACTGATGATCTTGCGCACTCTCGATTCCAGTGGTGTGGGCTGAGGGGTCAAAGGGGTTTCAACCCACTGAATTTCCCTCGCTTTTGTCGCCGTGGAACAACCCTAACTGATGCATTAAACAGAGTTTTTGCCTCTAATTTCACTTCTTTTGAGAGTGATAATGAGAAATAGTGAATGTAATGCGGCGGGAAGGCTTCCGCCACGTAATGCAGTGGCGGAGGGCCCGGCTCCTGACACGTGATGTCTTGTTACATAAGCGTAAATCGTAATGCGCATGGTAACGCAAAGCGAAACAGAAAGAGAAACAGTACTGTAGACAGAAATGTTAAAACAACGCAAAGCGCAACCGCAAATGAAAACGAAAGGGTAACGCACATGGTGGGCGAGCGTGAACGGTAAGTGAAAGCGGGTACAGAACCGCAAGCAGAAATGGTAATGGTAATGGTAACAGTAATGTAAGCGCATGGCTGGTTTTCCCAAAAGCTGTATAGAGAAAGACAGTGAGCACAAAAATGTATGCAAAACAA